>OY757925.1:5448417-5455233 GCA_963585895.1 Sepioteuthis lessoniana
AAACCGCATTGCTCTTCGCGCGGGTAAAAAAGGGGGCGCGTCCTGCTGAGGTTGGAGCCCTGGCCTCAGTGTTCGAAAAATCAGCTACAGAGCTCAAACTCAAACAAAAACTACTAAGATGCAAACAAACAATACAGATAGCGACATTTAACGTGAGAACCCTAAATAGAATAGGTCAACTATCAGAGCTAACTGCATCAGCCGTAGAACATAAGATAGACATAATTTGCATACAAGAGCACCGATACACGCACACCGAAGATATCAAGTATCACGAAACTGATAATGGATGGATGCTGGTGACTGTATCCGCATGGAAAAACTCTATCAATGCATCGGTAGGAGGGGTGGGTATGCTTCTAGGACCAAGAGCGTTAAAAACACTGAACAGCATTGAGAGAATACAACCTAGGATGATGGCCACAACGTTTAATGGCAACCCCAAAGCAACAATTATCTCCTGCTACAGCCCTACCAATGTTAGCGAAGAAAACGAAATAGTCACCTTCTACGAAGATCTATCCTCCCTAGTACGTAGCATTCCGAAACACAACCTGCTAGTCATTGGCGGAGATATGAATGCTCAAATCGGGAAAAACAGACACAACAAATACAGCCTACATAACGCATCAAACAGGAATGGACAACATCTAATAGATTTCATGATAGAAAATAGATTAACATGCCTCAATACAAACTTTCAAAAAAGGGAGGGGAAATTATGGACCTACACATACGCGAATAAGAGTAAAGCACAGATAGACTACGTCCTTATAAACGGGAAATGGAAAAAACAGTGCGATGAATTGCGAGGCATACTCCTCTTTCGAGGGTGTGTCCTCCGATCATCGAATAGTTACGGCCAAAGTACGTCTAAGCCTACGAAAAAAACGCCACACGTAAAGCGACAACCAAGCACTATGACTGGGCCCTACTCAACAACAGAGATATTATAGATAAATATGCATTAGAATTAAGAAACAGATTCGAAGCACTACAAGAGAAGGCAGAAAAAGGTACCCCAAATGACGAATATGAAAATTTTGTAGAAGCACACCTTGAGGCGGCAGCAAAGTGTATTCCAACAAAACCTAGAACTAAATATAGAGCCCCTTGGGAAACGCCAGCGGTTAGAGAAAAACGTTGCACTTGTGAAAACTGCCTCCAAAAGCTATCAAAAGAACCCAACAAACACAAATGCACGAAAACTACAAAATGCTCAACATCAATTAACAGGAATATATCTAAAAGAACAGGCAGAATACATACAAAATCAGATAGATAAGATTAGAGACTCGGTGGAAGATAGACAATCCAGGATAGCCTGGCAAACAATAAACGAAATAAGTAGAAGGAAGAGCACAGCCAAAGCAAAATTGAAAGCTGCAAGCCAACAAGAAAGAGTAAAACTGTGGGAACAGCATTTCAAAAATCTACTAGGAAACCCACCGGAAATAACGGATGAACCGATCACCAGAATTATTAGTAAGCAATTAGACGTTAAACTAGGTCCTTTCACCAAAGAGGAACTCGACTCAGTTCTCAGAAGAATTAAAAATTGGAAAGCAGCAGGGCTAGACGGGATCCCCCCAGAAGTGTGGAAGACTAGACAATTCAACGATATACTGCTCCGGCAATGCAACGCAGTCTATAGTCAAAATAGGATAGAAAGATGGACGAAGGGATGCATCCTTCCATTCCCTAAAAAAGGCGACCTCGGACTAGCCAAGAACTACCGAGGGATAACACTTACATCCATAGCAGCCAAAATCTACAATGCCCTACTACGAAACCGCATAGAACCCAAAATAGACAACATCCTTAGGGAAAAACCAAAACGGCTTCCGGAGAAATAGATCCACAACCTCACAAATACTGACCATCCGTAGAATCCTCGAAGGCGTTCGGCAAAAAACCTTCAGGCGACATTACTATTTGTCGACTTTACCAAGGCCTTCGATTCCATACACAGAGGGAAGATGGAGCAAATCCTACTAGCACACGGCCTACCAAAAGAAACAGTAGCAGCGATAATGATTCTCTACAGAAACACCAAAGTGAAAGGACGTTCACCAGATGGAGACCCGGAATACTTTGACATTGTTGCAGGAGTACTACAAGGAGACACACTAGCCCCGTACCTCTTTATCATCTGTCTAGACTATGTGCTTAGGACTTCGATCGACAAAATCAGAGAAAATGGCTTCGAGCTGACTAAGAGAAGAAGCAAAAGGTACCCCGCAAAAACAATCACGGACGTCGACTACGCTGATGACTTGGCATTACTAGCGAATACGCCTAATCAAGCAGAGACACTACTGCATAGTCTGGAACAAGCCGCAGCTGGCATTGGCCTCCATGTCAATGCAAACAAAACTGAATATATGTGTTACAACCAAACGGGCAACATTGCCACACTAGACGGAGCCTCTCTGAAACTAGTAGACAAATTCACCTACCTCGGAAGTAGCGTCTCATCGGCCGAAAAAGACATCGACTCACGACTGACGAAGGCAGTGGACAGCTATCGATAGGCTCTCGATCATATGGAAGTCGGACCTAAGTGATAAAATGAAACGCAGTTTCTTCCAGGCAGCGGTTGTGTCGATACTGCTATATGGATGCACCACATGGACGCTGACGAAGCGGCTGGAGAGGAAACTGGACGGAAATTACACAAGAATGTTGAGAGCAGTATTAAACAAGTCCTGGCGACAACACCCCACGAGACTCCAACTATACGGACACTTGCCCCCCATCACGAAAACTATACAAGTCAGACGAACCAGACATGCGGGACACTGCTGGAGAAGCAAGGACGAGCTCATAAGCGATATACTCCAGTGGACCCCCACATATGGATGTGCAAAAGTAGGACGACCAGCATGAACTTACATACAGCAACTATGTGAGGGACACAGGATGTAACCCTGAAGACCTGCCGGAGGCGATGAATGATAGGGAGAAATGGCGAGAGAGGGTCAGGGATATCCGCGCTGGCGGCGCGACATGATGATGATGATGATATCTATGTATATATGTATGTATGTATGTATATATAAATATATATGTATATATGAGTATATATTTATATACATATGTATGTATATATTAATATATATCTATCTATATATATGTATGTATGCTTAAATATATATCTATATATATATACGTATGTATACGTAAATATATATTTATATATAGAAATGTATGTATATGTAGAAATGAAATATGTATATGTAGAAATATAGAAATGTAATGTATATTTATATATAGAAATGTATGTATATGTAAAATATCTTTATATATATATGTATATGTAATATATATTTATATATGTATATGTAAATATATATTTATATATATATGTATATGTAAATATATATTTAAGTATATAAATATATAATTATATAATTATGAATATATATATATATAAATATATATAAATATAAATAAATTCATACTTATATATAATTTATATATATTTATATATGTGTATATATATATATATATGTATAAATTTATATATATATATATATATATAAATTTATATATATATATATATATTATATATATATAATATATAAATTTATATATATATATATATATATATATATATATATATATATATATATATGTTTTTCATATATATATATATATATATATATATATATTATATAATATATATATATATATATGTTTTCTATATATATATATATATATATATATATAAATTTATATATATATATATATGTTTTCATTATATATATATATATATAAATTTATATATATATATATGTTTTCAATATATATATATATATTATATATATATATATGTTTTCATATATATATATATATATATAAATTTATATATATGTTTTTCATATATATATATATATATATATATATATGTTTTCAAATATATATATATATATATAAATTTATAATATATATATATGTTTTTCATATATATATATATATATATATATATATAAATTTATATATATATATATGTTTTCATATATTATATATATATATATATATATATATATAAATTTATATATATATATATGTTTTCATATATATTATATTATATATATATATATATATATAAATTTATATATTTATATGTTTTCATATATATAATATATATATATATATATATAAATTTATATATATTATATATGTTTTTCATATATATATTATATATATATATATATTTATAAATTTATATATATATATATGTTTTCTATATATATTATATATATATATATAAATAAATATGTTCATATATATATTTGTATGTGTGCATATATATAAAATACGAAAGAACTGGTACTACTTCTCTGGGTCAGAGTGGAACTGGGAGTAATGGCAGTAAAGGGCTACTCCACATATTCCAAACCTCTCTAATGGGAGCCTCACCATCAGAAGGTATTTTTGAGGATATCATTATTTATATAAGAATAATATGCCAATATTTTACGTTTCTGTTTTTAAACCATCTCCAGAGATATCACATGCGACGTTGTGTCACCCAAAAAATTGCTTTTAATTTTAAAAAATGAAATAATTCATAGTGTTCTATTTAAAAATGTATGACATAATTCATGTTATGAAATTTTTGTTCATTTATTTTTTTTAAAAATACATTTATTTGATATATATATATAAGCACATTCACTAAACCCCAGATGTATTGATATATATGACACCATTTGTCTTACTATTTATATCCTTCATTATTTACATTTATGAAAGTGAAAAAGTAATGTTGGCCGACCGTACTTGAGGAATACCCGAAAGCTCCTATTTCAACTGCTACTTACACCAAGGTATTAGGGAGGGTGATACTCCTTTCCCTGGATTGCTCCATCTTACTCTTGATGTATATTTTATAATACTGAGTGTTAAACAAGGTGGTATCACATACCATTTTTTGAGTCTTTGGTATGACTTGACCTCTGATTGGAACCCGGTCTCCCTGGCCACTGGCAAAACATAGATATACGTACATATATTCTGCTAATATAAAACACATAAATCTGTCCTTATCACTTTGTTTTTTTTTGTGTGTTTGTGTAATTTATGCTCATGATATAGAATGTTCTTTATCATCATTTTCATTGTCATAATTAATAGCACTTGACAGATTTTATCGTTAATTAGAAAAATGGCACAAAGAATGCCATCAATCCTAGCAAGCTCTACTAAAGATTCTAAATAAAAGAAATCACTTTGCACAGCAATGTTCTTGCCTCATCCCATTGGCATCTTTTATTTCCAGTAAATAGTGAAAGCAACAAAAAGTTTAGCTGAGAAAATGTTAGTATTCATTAGCTCCCTTGTGACACTGCTTTCATAACATATGATATGGGCTGTGTACATGCAATGATATACACACACACACACCATGTTAGTAAATGCATGTCTAAACACAACCAGTCAAAACAAATGGATCACCTGGTAATTTTTTTATTGTTCTCTCTCTTGAAGAAAAATCATTGAAAAACTTGGAGGAGGGGGTTTGTTGCTGTCATCATTTGTTTTATTTCCTTGTTTGTTTTGAAAAATTCAAGCTGTTTCATATCCCTAAATTAAGTTTTACCCCTGAGATATGTGTGTGTGTATATATATATATGCACACATGAATGTATATATAGTCATCCATGGACAGACTCTTTAGTTGTATCAGAACTCTTCAGTGTGGCTAGACCTGTGAGATTCCCGAAGCTGGGATTCAAACCCGGCTGACTTGTACGCCAGTCATAGATTCTACCCTAGAGCCACAACAAAAGTAGCATATGCAAAAGGATTTTAAATGCATATTTATCTGTTGTATAGTGGCTCATACCAATGACTTCCGGTATCTCAAAGGAATAAAAGACGTGTTTCCCAAGCACGGTTAGTACTGAAACTTCTCTGTCAGTAGTAAGACCAACTTCAGATGTAACACCAACAGTGCGAGACTTATAATATTTGTTGGACTGTACCACTTCAGTTAATAAATAGTTAGCTCTAATTCATTCTGTATCTATTCCTTACAATGATACCACAGTATCACTTTTTGTTTTAGATACATCTGCTTAACAGCTACCTCAAGCTCAATTCATTCCAAGAGCCTTGCCTTATGCAAGTGGTAATCGTTAATTCCCTCACAAATTCTAACTTCACTAACCACCCCATTTAGGAATGCTCAAGCCAGCTTGGAGGAACTTTGAAGGGAGAGTTTCAGCAGTACCCAGGAGTAGAGTGGAGGCCCCATAGTACAGATGGGGAAGTGCTCATGAGCCACGAGTACCAGTACTGATTTATATATAAATCCATGCATATATATGTATGTATGTTGAGGAGAGGCAATGTAAAATAAAGATAAAAACAGTTTTTCTACAATATTTGAGATAGTCACTACAAAGTTGAATGCAGGCCATGGTTAAAATCACTTTTTGAGGGTGTCCTCATGGTGTAATGGTTAAAGTAATGGACTGCGGAATCATAGTGAGTACATACTGCAGTCGTGCTCTTATGTTCCCTTTTGGGCAAATACCCTTGGGAAAGGTATGAACCCCCTTATCCTCCCATTTATGGGTTAAATAGTACCACTACTGTTCTTCTAGGAGAATGGCTTTGGCATTAAATATCCTACTAGGGCTGATATGTCATTAAACAGAGAAACCAAACGAAAATCACTTTTAAAAACCTAGTAGTGGACACAAGCTTTTGCGGCATAACCATCTGTTTTATCATAAATGGTCAGATTGCCCAGTCAGCTGGGCTGTAGAATACACCGACTGCTTCTCTGCAGAGGGGTAAGAC